>JAROYD020000002.1:53978343-54019516 GCA_029618875.2 Dynastes tityus
CTAAAATGAAATGTTGAATAGGTCGCCGTAGTAAATGCTCCTGCAGTATTTTCAAATAATTCAATTTATTAAATTGTTGATTATAGCAAAGAGTAAACTGTGCTCTATCATTTCTTTTCATATATAAAAATCTATTTTCTTAATGTATTACCTTAAGAATTGAAATTAAACTTAAAAAAGCAGAATAAAATTCTAGATTTTTAAAGTAAAGCACCATCTGGCACCATCTATTGTTTCATTTCATAATGTCTTATAATTCCCTAACTGAAATTTCTAGAATTCTCGAGCAAATAGTAGAAAAGTAATAAAAGTGAAGAACAGATTGATAGGTAAAATAGTTAATTCCCAGATTGCAGCAGTTTTGTGTGTTCATAGTGTATTTATCAGTATATCCTAAAAATCCAAAATTGTGTTGCCATCAACTAACAGGGTGAATCAAAGTATTGTTATTATCGCCGATTAAATGTTTTAATTTCCTAAAATATACCTAGAAGTAAAGTGCATATTTGAAATCGTCGAAGTTGCAGATCATTCATCAACAAAAATCATTCTAACTCTTTAATGAAAAATTAGTATGAACATGACAGGTGATCCTAACCAGTCCAGTAGACCCAGTGTGCTTGGAATAAATTGTTCTTATCCAACTCCCGATGACTGGAATACATTTCCTCAATCAGTTACATATGCGCCAAGAAATGATTTCTGCCAGTTTTCGCAACCAACTTCAATGCCTACAAATAATTACTTGTTTTATTCAAACTTTGGTCCGTTGCCACCATCTGTTAGTTTTCCAATGCCAGTAAATCAAGAAAATGATACTATACATAGATCTATACCTCTACGATGCAAGAGGAAAACAGATACACCAATGTAAGTATTTCTTGTAGTAAATGTATTTGAGTTCTTTTAGTTTTTAAGTTAACACTAACTCTTGTTTAAGTAACATTTAAGTTGAATTAGTAGGTTTATTCTGTAGTAGTATTACAGAATGGATATATATTTTACCTTTGTTTTAGGTAAGTTACAATAATCTTTAAGCTATTTTTACGTAGGATAGTAAGGGATTAGTGCAATATTTGACATCAAAGATTTACCATATCATGATGTAACCTAAATTTATCTGGTTTTTGTTTTGCAATGCACCGAATTAGACAGAAATGTTTGTTTATTAGCAGTTTCTGCAGCAATCAACATACAAATTTAAAAATAATTGTAGAAAGTATTGATGCAGTAGAGTGGTAATGTCAGAGTTTGACATGTTCATAGTTTTGCACTACATTAATTTTTAATTCTACATTCTACTTGTGTGTCAATGATCGTATTTAATTTGCATTGTGCAAATTTTTGCATTACACCTTAACATTTGCATTAATTTCGCATTACCCTATGTGAATACCACTTTAGTTTAAAGCTTGTTTTACACGCCGCGATTTATTGGTTAATTTGAACAAGTTCTTGATCAAAAAATCGGTAGAAATACGCTGCTTTCTTTACATGCTATAATAAATTGAACAATTTTTAAAGGATTGTGAATGCTCGTTTAATTTTGTTAATAGGTGAACGGGAGAATTATTGAGTAGGAAATTTTCATCTGCTTGTAAAAGTAGATTGGCAATCTGCCTTTGTCAAATGTTTTGCCAGTTTTGGTATAAGCACAGATTAGCTTAGGTTGCTTCGATTTTGGTTACTTAATTCAAATTATCCATTACATCATAATCGCCCTCAATTTTCGAAATTTATTCTCACTTTACTTTAAAAATACTAAACAAATCGTAAGTGCTTTTCTATTATTGGATTGGTATTAAAACAGCAAAGTTAATGAAAAATCGTGGTAAAAATAGAGCATGTTCTATTCAATTCAATTAATTGTACGATAAATTGTTCAAGAAATCGTACCGATTTTTGCTGTTTTACACGGTACGATAAAATCGAAGATCAACTCGTTTAATTAATTGACCAATAAATCGCGGCGTGTAAAACAGGCTTTATGATATACCAGCTTCTATAAAATTATTTGAGAAATGGGTGAGAGATGAATAATGTCAAGAGCTTCTTTACATATTTTGTTATAAACCACTTATTTTAAAGATAAAAATACTTATATTAGTAAGTAAGAGCTAAGGTGGTGCAGCATACATGATTAGTTTGTAGACTAACAAGAGTCTTTTGTAGTACAATCATCCATAAAGCCTATTTTACACGCCGCGATTTATTGGTCAATTAATTGAACAAGTTGATTTATCGTACTGTGTAAAACAGCAAAAATCGGTACGATTTCTTAAACATTTTATCGAATTGAATAGAATATCCTCTATTTTTGCCACATCATTAAATCATTCATCATAAAGTAAAGTGATGTAAAATTTCGAAAATTTACGGAAATTGATGTAAAGCCTGCTTTACATGCCGCGATTTATCGGTCATTAATTGAACAAGTTCTTGACCAAAAAATCGGTAGAAATTAGCTGTTTTACATCTCACAATAACTTAGACAATTTTTTTACAATCGTGAATACTTGTTTAACTTCGTCAATAGTTGAACAGGGGAATTAATAAATAGGAAATCTTCGTCTGCATATAAATCAATGTTTTGGTATGGGCACAGCTATAGGTTTGGTTACTTCAGTTTCGGTTAGTTAATTCAAATTATCCATTGCATCAATCCCTGTAGGCTTTCGAAATTTAGCATCACTTTACTTTAATAACATTAAAACAAAATTCGTAGGTATTTTTCTGTTACTGGGTTGGTATTAAAACTGCAAGGTTAGTGAGAAATCGTCGGAAACTCGTGCCAAGAATAGAGCATGTTCTATTCAGTTCATTTAATCGTACGATAAATTGTTCAAGAAATCGTTTCGATTTTTGCTATTTTAGAGTATGATAAAATCGAAGATCAACTTGTTCAATTAATTGATCAATAAATCGCGGCCTGTAAAACAGGCTTAATTAATACTGACATGCGATCATGTACAGTGTCAATGTATGGGCATCCCCATAGCTCTTGACCACATCCGTTTTCTGCACCACTTTAAAATTATGTTATCTCAGATTCCCTTTAAGTCTTCACGAGCCATTTACAAGAATTATAAGTAGCAATGTTGCAAAAGAATATTATGTTATTCGACAAGTCACTTTAATAACTATATTGTAACAGATTAGGATAATGATAAAAAGATTATGTTTATTTTAGTATTAAACAATAACGTATTAAAAATAGTACTTTAATAAACCTTAAATAAAATGCAAATTTCTAAGGTGAAACATGCAATTGTGTGACTTTGTGTAGCCGAACGAACATCTAGCGAACATTGTTGTTAAAACATTTTCTTCTCAAAATCTTTCAAGGAGTTGTGACACACCCTACATAAGAAATATTTATTTTGAGTTGAAGTCAAAGTGGACAGGTTATTATTCAAATTCTTAAGGAAGTGATTATTGTAAAGAGAATCTGGAGATACTTTGGTGTAGCTTTAGCGGTTTGCTGAGTCTATAGTATTTCTTCAAATTACGTAGAATTTATTAATCTAGATAATTATATTTTAGACCGGTTCCAGCGAAACAGCAAATTACAGAAGAGCGAATGGCAGAACATCTATCTAAGCTTCATATTAGTTCGGAAAATCCAGCCCCTACTACAGAACCAGAAACGAATGATTGTAAAGAAAGACGCTTGTACATGTGTGAGGAAATGAGAAAATTGCAAACAGACCCTATTATTCCACAGTCACTACTGGAGAGAATGAATAGTCCTTGCAAAGCTTTGGTGTTATGGACACCGCCAAGGCGACCTTTTTCATTTATTGACCCGGATAATGAAAATAATAATAATAATGAAGATGAAGTTCCTGATAATAATCTTATGGATTTGGATCGATGAACGTGAAGACTGATTTTTTAATAACCTTGTACATAATTTGCTCGAAATTAACATTTATTATTAGACAGTTTATATGCCGTTAAATTTCCTGTTGTTACGGATTATGATGGATAGTATTCAAATAAGTAAGTAACCAATTTGTTTGAATTTAAAGACTACGTGTATATATAGGCTGTTTTAGAATATGTTTGGGTATTTTGCTCACTTATAGTTACCGAAAAGACAAACAAATGGGTCTTAGCAACATAGGGTCGAAATTCGATTGTTTCAGAAATACAACAATTTTATATTTTAGTATTGACTGAAATGTAAAAATGATATATATAGCATAATGGCGTAACTTGTTTCTTGTTTCCTTTACTTCGTTATGACTATCATTATCTTTTTTTCTGGTTTTTAACTGATATAGTTTATCCAGATTTTCTGCATTGTCGCAATTCTTATTTCTTGAAATAACTTGGAGATTAGTGAATTCTTAAATATTTATTGATTCTTACATTGTTAATTAAAATAGCAGTGGTATACAAAATATTACAATATAATAAGTTATACAAAAATATTAACTTAATAGTGTGATTTAACAAAAGGTATGGCCTTTGTTTTCTATGACCGCTTGATACCGACGTAGCATTATATTAATTAATTGTTGGCAAGGATACTTACTAAAGGATTGCTCAATCTTGCATATCTGTTAGTCGTACCACGTGACTTGCGTGACATCATTCGCGGACCTCGTGATAGTTTCTGCGCGTAAAATACAATAGGAGGACACGAATTTGTTTATTCTGTAGTTAAATGATTATACTCCTATGTGGTATTACTAAATTTAACTAATTAATAATTAATTGAACTCGTAATTGATAAAATAATACCAACGATAATAGTGTAATCAATGCAGTGTTAATTTAGTATTCATACTTTACCTTTATTTAGTTTATTACTTCGATTACTATTATGTATTCTTATTTTTAAAGATAAAATCACCCATTCTTATTGAACTAATCTATCAGCCAAATAGAGGAAATTAGAGAAATATAGGTACATAATGTTAATAATAGAAATATTTAGTTTACTACACAATTTTTATCTAAATAATGGTCACAGTACCTAAAGATAATACAATTCTTAAACTCTATATGAACAGCAAATATTTTTCTGTTTAAGAAGTTATAATTACTGGATTTACTAATAGTTTCATTAATTTGGAGAAACATTAGATATTCTAATTTTTATAGATAGTATATGAGACCAATTAGTAAGTACAAAAGCTAAACATGTTTTACATAAAATATAAGAAAATCTAATTCATAATTTTTTTTAGTTCTCTTCGTTTTTTTCTTTCAACATCCTCATTAGGAGTGCTGCTGACAAATATGCGTTTTCTTTTCTCTCCTTTTGTCTGAGCATTCGTAGTATTCATGTAATCAATACGTATGATTAGATGTAATTTACAAAATGCCTTAACCTCAATCCCCATTTCATCTTTCTTCTTTATTTTTTCTGCCAATTTCTTGGTTACCAGAGGTCCTTTTCTTAAGTACTCCCCATGGAAATTTTGAAAATAATTATTCCATTTAATGATCTTGTTCAGTCATTCTGAGGATAGCTTTATGAGCCCTCCATAGGAGAGTTGTTGAACCGACGAGGATAAGATGTAACTTTGCTCTGATTCAACAGCTCTAGTAGGATCACGCAGATGTGGTAGCTTTTCCCTAAACTTTTTGCAAGATATCCAGCAATGTTCTCTAAAGCATCGTATGTAGTTTCCTCAGCATTTGGTACAGTCGGGTAGATACATTCTCTTGATGAAAATAAGCTATCAGTAGAACTACTGAGCTCGGAGGCTGATGGATCTGACATGGTAACTAGCAGTTTCCATAATGGATGCAACAATATATTCCTAAGGAATTTGCTCTATACTATTTACTTTTAAAATACACAATTTTTATATTAGCTTATTATCTACTGTTTATTGTATAATATATGCACCTACACCTATACTTTTTTACCTGGGAATCTAAGATTCTTGGATTTTTTCCGAGAATGATCATCCTCATTTTCTTTATTGCCTCCAATGGCCTTGGATGATTACTTGATCCCCCGCTCCTAATTTGAAAAAAGAAGTTTTCAAGGCTGTCCTAGTTGAGTTTGTGAGTACATATAAACTCCGCTTCAAATGCTGACTTCGTCTTGGAGTAGTGATTTTAGGGACTTCATGGGCGTTATTATTCCTTTTTGAAAAATCTGTATTTTTTCCTGGTACTCTCAGTTTAGAATAGTTTCCAACATTTTACCTAAATGTTCTACTTGTAATTTTAAATTGACTCCAAATGCACATTTGAAAGGATTGACGTCAAACTTAATGCAGCTGTTAAAGATGTCAAACCACTTGTTGACATCGCAAATTAATTTATCCACGTCCCCAGATAATTTTGCATCAGTTCCAGGGTTATATCGAATTAGTGCCTGGCCTACAGTATTTGATCGCACATTTTGGCGCTGGTTTTTTTCATAAGTTATGTGTTTTCTAGAAACTTTATAACAAGCCTCCACTTCACTTTTCATTGTTTGTTGAATTAGAGATTCCAGTGGAGCTTTTCAATCAATTATCC
Source organism: Dynastes tityus (assembly GCA_029618875.2). Classification (NCBI taxonomy): domain Eukaryota; kingdom Metazoa; phylum Arthropoda; class Insecta; order Coleoptera; family Scarabaeidae; genus Dynastes; species Dynastes tityus. The sequence goes on from JAROYD020000002.1 coordinate 53,984,833, forward strand.
ACGTGCCAGTTTCGGAATAATTTTAACAAATGTGGAACATCTGCAAACATATGAATATTTTTTCTTGTTTTGGGGTGGTGGAAAGACGTTTTCTCTAACTGAAAAATCTTTCCACAGTCCCATATTACTTCCTCCGCAATCACTTACACACGCAACAACGTTCTATCTAATTTGATGCAGTGCTACTATTAGATTTAACAAAATATCTTTTGTTATTTTCTGGTCAAATGCAATGTATGCATTGTTTTTAATTAGTAAACAATCCTCTCGCCATACATATTTGCATTTGATTGTTTGGGCCAATTACTTCATCTGTAGCAACGTCATATTCCAATACTGATTTTATTTTGACTTCGTCAAATTGAAGTACTACCGTTTTCTTGAAGGCACTTAAATTTTCACCAGCCAACTTTAGGAATGTAGGCACATCAGTTAATATTTCTTGACTCATGTTAATTCTTGAAGCCCATCTTCTTAATGATGACAGTCCAGGAATGTAATTTGTCCCTTAAATACAAGCAGCCCTTTTTGCTATAATAACGCAAAGTGGGTCCAATTCACTTTCTTTTTCTTATAAAATAATGGGTGTTTGATTGTATGTTAATATTTTTTTAAGAATATTCATAGGTGACTTTATAGTATTTCAAATTCCCATTTAACAATTTCATTTTATTTTGGATGTTCTTCTTATAGGCAGCAAACTAATTTTGCAATGCAACAAATTGTTAATAAAGTTGATTACAATCGTGTTTCAGTGATGACACAACTTAATTTTGGGCAGGAAACTGCAACTGGGCTATCATCAGATTTAGTAGAATCCATAGTACTTAAAGCTGCAGATAACATTTTACCACTACTTTGAAGAGTTGTAGTATCTGAAGTAGATGGTATGCTAAGGAGTTCTTCGACAAGATCTTTCTGTTGTCTTTTTTTATGTCTCATCTGCCTCTCTGACTTGTGACTAAGTTCTTGCCTGGCTGGTAAGTGCAAAGAGGGTACAGCTGTTTTCTTTAATTTTTTTTCAACGGCAGATCTATAAATGATTTAGCCATATTTAATAATATTTAATTACGATATTTACATAATGTTGAGTGTATGCTCAGTTATTTTTAAATACAAAGGAAAATAAAGTGATGGAAATTTTCTAAAGACGATTTTGTTATAAATCAATAACTATTATCAAGTACATTTCTAAAGAAACGCTACAAATTTTCTCAAAGTTTTACATACCTAATAGCTCATCATGTAAATCCCGTTCAAAATCATTTTGAGTAGAATGAAGAGAACAAATCTGTCTAGTCTCAGGATTGAATTTGTCAGATCGTTTACATCGGTGTATCCATTCTTTCCCAATACTTGTAGAGACAAAGTCGTTTTCTTTAGGGAGATTATGAAAAATAGTATTCTCTCCCTTTCTTTTTGCAGCAACTCTGCTATTGTTGTAGCCAAACACAGCACACCGTCGTCCAAGCATTTTTCTACAATATTAAAGAGAAATCATAATTTAAAGGATGTCTAACTTCATTTGATCATTTACCTAACAAGCTCTTCGATAAGAACACTAAAAACGATTAGTCTATAAAAATAGTAATTGATATTTATAACACACTTAAACGCTATCCAAAAATAACAGTAAAAACAGCATCATATTAAAATATAAATAAACAACACGATAACCATGCTTACATCACATCAACTTGTCACGTGATCTCGACAATAATATTGCAGCATAGAGAATGAGCAATCCTTATTGTATACTATTTTTGCACCAAAACAAGATTTTAATATATGACATACCGCGCATGCGTGGACTCTTCAAAATACGTGCTATTTCCTTTTAGCTCTAAAACAGTGGTGGTGTGTACGGCGGTTGACGTCGTCTTCAAATTTTTGGCACACCGCGGTACAGCGACACAGCTGTGATGTGAACCCAAGGTTGGTAGAATACATTTACTCTAAAGGTTGTCTCAGTTCCTACCTTGCAATAGTTGACCGAAAGTTTGTGGGCGGAGGGGTGAAAGACGCGTATTTTGATGTGATTGGTGGTAATATATAGATATACTTGTTCGTAACAACGTTTAAATTGATGGATCTCATACATATGTTCTATATTCCACTACCACCGACGTCATTACGCATGCTATTTTTAAATTGAAACCACCTTTAGAGTAAATGTATTCTACCAACCTTTATGCGTCGCGTAAAACAGCCTTCAAGAAAAACTTAGTTATGCAACCTTGTTAACGTATCTGGTTTCATAGTAGTACGATTTAAAGGGTTTAAATTAAAGACTTCAACGCTTACTCGAAAGTAAGATATTTTTATGAAAAGTATTAGGGAGAGAACTTTATTTTGTAATTTTCTACCATCAATCGAACTACATTTATAGACTTGTCTTGTGTTCCAAACTGCTAAAATTTGGAATAGAAGGAAGAATTAGTTGCATTCAAAACTTGAAAATAACAGGATCATTTTTTTACAGAATACATCCTACACTAAACCAACTTACCGTTTAATATATCATCAGGAAGCTGGATATATTTCTTCGTGTGCGGTATACAGTTTCCGACAGCTGTGATTGATACATTCAGTTTGATACAAATCTATTTTGATGGTACATATTTTTTCAAATTTCTTTATCTATACAAATTACATTGCCTTTATACATACGAATAAGTAGTTCACTTTTTTCTTACATTTTTTGCTACATACTAATAATATTTAAATTAAATTGAAAATTATGTAGCTTATTTTATTTAATTAGATATTTTTCGAAGTACTTTTTTTACTGAAGTAGTTATAGCTGTAATTTAATCGAATGTAAAAATACAAGTTTATCAAACTAATCAATAAGAATTTAAAATACTTTTTATTCTCTCCTTTTTGCCTATTTTGTGTGAGATTTTAAATATCTGAATCTTGTAACAGAATACCATAAGCGATAAAACTCAATTGAATTGTTAGGCACTTAGATTTCTTTTTAAATTTCCATTAGTCTTAAAAAGGCGAGTGCTATAAGTATAACACTGTTTTATCCGAATAAATACTTTAAGATTGTACTTCTTATTATGGATATCATCACATAACGCATAATTAAGAGAGGTACGTATGTAAATCGCTTTTAGTATTTAGTTTCAAGATTTGTTGCGTTTTTGTATTTCTTATTAAGGCAGAAGATAATAACCAATTCCAAGTTGTTGTATAGAATTGGTTTATAGAGATAATACGTACTTTGTTTCAGAATAATGTGCCAGTGAGTTTTATTATTTAAGATGTAGATATGACGTTTTCGTGACTTTATTTATATTTTTCCAAAGCCAGATGAATTTTATATATGTGATAAAATAAAATACTTCAACAAAATGCTGTGTTTTTACTGGGTCCTTCCGATGCTAAATCACTTCCCTGTTAGATATACTAACTTTGCTGAAAGTCGTTGGTATTTATGTGCTTAATTCTTGATGATAGCAAGGAGTGTAGGGTAGTATAGCGCACATGAAAGCTAGTGGCACATATCGCACCATACAAATTGTTCGATTAATATTAATTAAATTAATCCAGTCGTGAATAACTTCCCCAATTTATCTTGTAAATTTTCGAGAACTGTGAAAAGCAGTGTTTCTATGCAGCACATGATTGCAAACAAAACATACCATTGTTGGGTGGGCGTTTTACAAAAATAAAGGAACTACATATCAATTTTAAAATAAGATAAGTTGTCTTTCTATAAGAATATATAAATCATATGTGACACACTGTACAATGTTATTTATTTACTCAAATAAAGAAAATGTAATAAATTGCCTAGATTTGTTTTTACTTTATTAAATGAAAACTAATAAACTCCGTATAATACATATAGAACCTTCAAATAATCTAGAAAACGTGACCACAAGTACAGTAAACATAAAGAATATCATCTGTCGAATGTGATTTAGTAACATTATTAATCTATTCTTTTGTTTAATTCTTGGAGGGCAGATTAAACTGCATTATCATTCATTCATGTATTTTTGGTGAAAATAAAGTAGTTTTCCTTAAAAAGATTTGTTCCAAAGTACTGTTTGACACCGAGCATGATTCTGTACAGAATTTCATGTTCGTGATTTTGTATTTTTCATGTTCGTGTTTAAATATGTTTTATTTCCATCCATGATTCTGTACAAAAAATAGACAACATACGCTGTTATGAATATTTGTTTCTTGATAGTTCCATTTTGACTGAGAAACGGTTGCTTTGTACACTGACAATAAAAACTTGATAATGGGACAAAAGTAAACCTGGACAATACTCAGTAAACCTGTACGAAAGAGCCTTATTTATATTGCCTATCTCGCCGCTTGCTAGTCGTCTAAGTTTACTTTTGTTCAGTTGTACATGAATGTACGTATGTACATCATTCTATACAGAATCATGTACCGCGTCAAACGGCTTTTAAGGTTACTGAAAAAAGAAGGGAATTGTATCTTACATCTATACAGGTAGCTTTCAGCAAGTGAGTCAATATTGCTTTTATAAGTGTTATAAGTTATAAGCGATTAACATAAACACCTGATATGACGAACATATGAAAAAATTAAATGAATAATAATTAAAGCGAGGTAATGTCTCTGCGGGGCATAGGCGTGCGCTTCCATTAGTAAGTGCAATATCAAAAAATTAGTAATAAATCGAATAATAACACAACCAATCAAGAATTATAATATCAGTATTATCACCCACTGGATAAGAGTCGTGAAAAGTTGACAGCATTAGATGTTTCCACAGTTGTCTCGTTGAACGAAGTTCGCCGTGGTGAAAAAAATGTGTTTGTTTTGAAAAAGGTTGTTCGACATCTACGGATGTAATACATGCATGATTAAAACACTCCTTGAATTCAGTTAATAGATTAGTCGATGCACCATCACAAATTTGTTTCAATGTGATAAAATCGGAATCTTTCTTTAACACACTCGAACCATTCTAAAACGCGATTATATTTTGCGTCATGTGCAGTGCGTAACTTCGTCCACTATTTGCAGTCACTCCACTAACGACAACGCTCTATTTTGTGTAATTCTTTTATTGCGTCGTATAATCCTTTATAGTTGTTACGAATAGTAACTCTGTTTCGACGGAAATATCTTGAAATTTTGTCTGGCTCTCCTTAATAGTTGCAGCTTCGGCAGGATTGAATTGTAGAATAACAGCTTTTACTTGTTTAAAATATTCAGTATAATAAAGAGCTGTCTGCAACCATGTTCCCCAACGTGTAAGAATCGGCTGTGGTGGTTCACGAATACTAGGACTCTGTGCGTGAAATGATCGAAAACGTTTTGGAGATTTGAGAAACACTTTTTTTGTACTTGCTATTAATGCATCTATCGGGGGTAAACATTGTCGAATAGTTTCTGCCAGAAGATGTAAAGCGTGCACTTTACACGTAACATGTAAACACTTGCAACCGTGTTCAAGAAGAGAACAGCTTACTGAACGCATTGTCGCGGCACCATCGCTCATAAACATCAACATTTACCGTGGTGAGACTTGCAAGTTTTCTAACGTACTAAGTATCGCCCTCACAATTATTGCACCAGTACACTTTTCGTCTTTTGCTAGCTAGTAATAGTGGAAAAGTCAGTTTATGAGGGTCCCGTACACATACTATAACATTTAGAATAGAATTTCTTTTACAATCTGTTGTCTCGTCAACACATAACCAAAGCAACTGATTTTTTAATGTAGATTTGATTTTCTTTTCCACGTCTTCGCATACAAATAAAACATGCTTACCTGCCGTTTTCGTAGTTGGCAATTTCTAACTCGGGGTTGTACTTAAACCAAAAGTTCTAAAATGGTTTTTTTTTCAAGTAAGCGAAGTGACAAATTACAGGTTATCATCGTGACAAGTATATTGAAAATAAAGGCAGTTCTCGTTGGCACGTCCTTTTTTCTATTTCGTGTATAGTTTCGCATTACACTAATTTCGTGCTACCCTATGTAAACGCCATTTAAGAGCGGTGAGTTAGCGACACGGGCCAATCGGTACGCATTAGGGAAAAGTGCAATGCTTCTTGATTGATTCGTTTTGCTATCTCACCGCTTTTATGGTTTATCACAGCTCCATTATCAACGTACCCTTGAGACACTTATGTGTACGTTTTATAGCATTTTAGTTTCAATAGTGTAGCACTGGAGCAGTACAACATTTCATTATCGCCCTTACCATAATGTTTCACTAACACTAGACGCATGTTGATAGCTAAGCTATCATCCTCAGCAGTAGAATTCTTTTTTTTGTTCACTTGTTACAGCTGAAGAAGATAGCTTTACTATCGAAGCGAGCGTGCAGTGTTAGAGAAGTTGTGGTTATGGTCAGGCTTATAGCGATATATGTTCCACCTTATATTGACACTTTACAATTAAAATTAGTGTTCATTTTTTAACTCAAATGCATTTTTATTTCTTGGGTTTATATTTTTTGAAAGCGAAATGAAATAGGAAAATTTAATTGAATTTATTTATTTATGAAATTCCGACGTTCAGAGAATTTATACACTTCTGCCTAAAGGGCACTTAAAACATTTGTTGGAAATTAAAAAATTATTATGCAATTTTATACTCATTTGTCATATATTTTTAAATATTTCTGAAACATGCCTACTGTTTGCCAAACATTATCCTTTTATAATAGGTTAACTTTAGTGTCCTTTTTTAAATACTTTAATACAATTTATGATTTTAGCAATGAATTTTCTAGAGTAGATATACCTATGTCAAATAATTTTGTAGGAATTAGATTAAATTCTTTCTTTACTCGAATAAAACAATATCCTCAAAATATGGATTTTGTTACGCCCTGACATAACATAATGATTCTAGTAATCTTCACGTGGATACAAATCAAATTTAGCGCATGCGCCATTTTTAGTTTGAAAAGCAGCATGGCAGCTGGTTCGCAGGGTGGTGTTGAATTTTACGAATTTTTTAATGTTTCGTTTGTTTATTGTGTGCATTGTGTTTGATGTGTCTTCGTTCGACATGTAAACTTTCATCAGTTTCATGCTGTAACTATCTTTGTGAGTGTCTTCTGTGAAAAATACAATAAATTAAGGTTTGTAATTGTTTATTTTTATTGTTATTACACTGTGTTTTGTGATCGGTGCTAGTTGTCATTATTCATTGGAATGTCACTGTTCCAACTCCGAGTGCAACGAATCAAATCAACCACTTAATTTTATGATGTGCAGCTTACAGGATGATTATAGGTTAGATTTGATTGACCTACATTTGTACTTTATATGGGTATTTCATTTGAATTACAAAATTGTTTGGAAGTTTTTATTTAATTTGTTACGTTCGTCTTAGTGTTCCTATACATGTTTGTCCTTTTTTTAACGTTGTTGTATATCAAACAGAATATTTACGTTCAACTTTACATCTTGTAAATGCATTTGCATGCTTGATTACTTATTAGTACAGAGAATAACTAAATATTCTGCATTCTCTGTGGGCATTTTATTATTAGCAGTGTTTTTCGCATTGCAATGTCTTTGCATTGGGGTTAATGGAAAAATACACGACAAAGTTTCATGTATTTTCACAGCGCCCTTAAAAACAATGTAAAATATGTTCCGTTCTTGAAGTATTTTTATGTGTATTGCTTGTATCGATGTGATAAATGAAGGAATGTGCCCCAATGATCAAATTTATTAAACCCAATATTTTTTAAATTATTAAATTATTACAGTGCGTTATACAGGATTTCTGTTTGGAACAGCTGAGAAGTTTAGCGCACTTGACTGCTTCAAACATTTCTTATTACATTATTTTACAAACATTAATTGCAGTATGAAAGAACGGGTATTTGGAATATTTAAGTAAAAGTGATTTTTTTTGTGACGAGAAAATTTGCAGTTCAAACGCATGTTCTTTAGTGTAAGATTGAGATGCGCAGAAAACTCCACAATTTGATTACAGTTGATTTAGAACGAATGCTGCTAATGTTTGTTTGAAAAATTCGAATAACTAGCAAATTCTTCAACTTAAAGATTTAAAATGTTTCTCAGTGATATTTTTTATGGAATGAGGTTCAAGATTACTTTTATTTACGTATACGAAAATAATCACTACTTTTTAGATTAAAATTGCAGATTTGTACGATTCCTGTACGTTGTTATGTAATATAATATCTACGTCTTGTATTATACTTTTCTGTTTCTAAATTATTCTCGCTTTGTCTCGATGCAAGGTTATTAGCAAAGAACTATAGAGCCAGCATCGGTGAAGCCAACATAACGTTGATCTTGTACACAAATATGTGACCTTGCCACCACCATTTAGTAACGTATCGCTATAAATGTACTTACATAATAGGGTTAGATGCACATGACTGCAATTTGGTGTAAATAAATACGAGTAAATGAAAACTACACTGCTCTTATCATCTTAAGCTACAGGAGATTTAAATTACGACGAGTTTACGATTAGAAACGATAAAGTTCAATTCTACTTTACCTTCACTCGTGGAGGTTTGGATGTAAATATTTTGGTTTTATGTTTATTCCACTTTTCAATGTACACAATGCTTCTATTATTTCAAGGTCTTTGGTTATTAGATTAATATATTTCAATCATCGTCATCACTCAACTGTACTAACTAGTTTTTCTCATGTTGCCGTAGCTATTTTGTTCGAAAGCTATTAGGTTAGAAACTACAAAATTATTTTCCAACCTAATATGCAAGATTTTAATAATACCGTTATTATATATGTATGTACGTCTTGTTAGTAAACATCAAACTCGGGGGGTATGTAAGTATTTTAGGAAATTTCATCTTTAAGTTCTTTGCAATTCGTTTGTGTTAAAACTTATCTATTTACCGTTTCGATTTACAACAATTGATTCCCGGTACTTCAATCTTGCAATTGAAATGTCAGCGTAAATCTAGAACAATTTATTTGGTTCTTATTTAGTTGACTTTCGATTCAGGTGGTTTCCGGATGACTACGATCTATTTGGCTATTTGCTTAGTGGAAGTGCCGGGGATTTATGGATTTATTAAATATAAGTATGCGTGTTGTGTTTTATTAACATGCCTAAAATAGCGAATGTTCAATAAAATTTTGCGTCGAAGTAATCCGTGGAACTGTTATTGTATGTGTGAGTCAACCAGCGATGTACAAATCGCGCCCTTGCATCTGAGCTCTTCAATTGAACGTTACTTCTTTTTGTAGTTTCGTTGACATGGCTATATGAACATTACGTATGCTATATACAGTGAGTTCTAAAGTATCCCATAATCGGTGAATTTGGCAACAATTACCACGAAGTGGGACATGATGAATACTGCCTTTGTACAGCTGGAAATATTTGAACTTTGCTCTAAGTAAGTTTAGATATGATAAGATCTACAGAGCGCTGCTTTAAAAGAAGATTAAAATTTTAATTATTGTACAATTTGTTGCGCAACCACAGTAAATGATATTAAAGTTGACCCAGCAATTTTGCATGGTTCGTGCTAAAGCCATCATAAAAGTAATAACGCCGAAAACCTAAAAAACTCACATATTGTCTATCAAAAACTAACAAATTTAAGCAAACCTACCGTAATTAATTAATTGCAATAAAGTTCAATAAAGCAAAGAAGTAACAACAATTAACAAAACATGTTAAAGTGGGAGAAAATAATAATGAAAACAAAGAACGAAAGTATGACAAATGGCGGACATAATAACAATAAACAACAAGAATAATTTACGCTTTTGGAATTGAGAGTTGACAGTTTGGCAATTGTTACGATTACTTTGCATAGTAACGAGCTCTTTGGATCAATCTGACGTTACAAGAACAATTTTGCGCTCTTTCCTAACCAACCTTGTGTAACAATAAAAACAGATTACCAAAGCCTTTATTGCTGCATATCGTCACATTTCTTAAGTTAAAGTATAACATGCGTGATATCGTTAGATTGGCCTTTCTATTACCTTTCCAAAAACATCGAAATACACAGGGTGTTCTACTTAAAATAAGAACGTAGACGTCACTTCCCCGGAAATGTAATTTTGCCGCCGATAACGGCAAAAGTTAGTTCACAAAAAATGGAAATTGACCTATTTTGTCTAAAAAACGCTAGCTTCTATCGTTAAAAAGTTAACATGGGAGAGATACTTTGGGACCTCACTGTATATAATACAGTGTCTAATGAAACAGTTGGAGTCTCTTACCGGTAGTACCGGTCACCAAACTATCAGCATCTGCAAAGTCATGCTATAGTATTGTTTATTGAAACAGCATTTAAAAGCATTTATTTTGGTACCTATTAGCGTCATGCTGTAGTTAGCTCAAGTATAATCTGAATTTGCATAACATTTGTTACGAAGTTAAGCAGTTTAATTGCCTTATGAAAGAAATAACATACTATCTAGTAGTAATATGCTAATATGACAGTATCATACCTTGCTTAATATCTTCGTTCCATATCCCATACGCTCTGGTGGAAGTGCTTAACGTGTTTTTCGTTAACATGTCTCACGTTTTGCAGACGGAAATCTAAATGCGATCCCAGAATATGAATTTTGGACTTTTTATAACCAATCTTATAAGAATTTAGCGCTGGATCGGGACCTTACGGTGGTCTACAGAAGAACCAGCTAAAATTAGATTAAAAGATCGGAGGGAAAACATACCAGGACATTGTCAGACCAAGGCATTTCATTTCAATTTCTCTAGATGCAGCAAAGATAATGTCACCTCTCAGCAAAGGAGATCTTCAAAATACTGGCAGAATTACTGACAAGATCTGAAGGCTTAAAGATCGGTTATACAATCAAAAAAAACTAATTTCTCAGTAATTTTAGCACTGAGGTGAAGAGCGAATATTTATTAAAGGACTACATTAGTACGTATTAGGGTCAGTGTCACAATAGATCTTCTTAGCTCGCAGTGACTATAAGCACTTGTGTCGAGACCCGCAATAATCACCATAAGACTGGTTGCACATGGTCAATTGTTCGTCGACGCAACAATTTAGTGGTTGGTTTGAAATCGTCATACATCACCAACTTATCATCGACTAAATTGTTTAATTGATCATGAATCGCGTTGTATGCATACACAGCCTCGATATCGACACAACTTTTATTTCTCTCTTCTTTTGCATTCAGCTGTACGAATTGATCAAATAATAATTTATGGTGGTGTAGTTAGCAAAAGTCATTTTTAGAAATGTTCAATGGCATTATCGCTTGCCGCATTATACGTTAAAAGAAAAAGGTTGCAGAAGACCAATCGGCAGTACTGGGTCCATCCTATATACAGTGCCCGATTCAGAATGGGAACATTCCACACACTGCGTGGAAAACTTGTACAACTTCCCGATTAGTTTTTTACTTACTATAGAATAAGCGTGGTTAGCTTCAATGACTTATTTTATTAGAAATGCTTGTTTCTTCTATTTGACACTAACAAACGTCTGGCCATATCCACAGAAGAAGAGTTAATTGTTAAGGTAAGTAATAAAAACATCTTCTATTTTATTATTTATTTTATTATATCGAGTGTCTAATTGAAAAAAAAAAACTCAGATTGGCTGGTTTCCTATTTTGTTTGTATATAATTACATTGGGCACAGCTAACGCGAGTATTGTTTCAATTAAACACCCTATATTCTATTACATTGACTACAGTTGTAATATTTCATCGGACGCCGAGGAACCCGGAGTGAACTGCGAGACATACGAGTGCAGCGTCTCATCAGTGTTTGCTGGAGACGGAGCAATCGGATATGTAGACTGTTGTGGTTCTGGGTGCTTATGTTGATGTATTGTAGAAGTTGAAGTGCGTGAATGGACGTAAGATCTGGATAAGATTGTGTGTTAACATCAGCAACTGATGCGTAGGTGAATTGTTGTGATGGAGGTGTTGGATGAAAGTTCAGTGATCTCCTTCGTTTAATTTGTTGTAGAACTCGTAATATTTCAATTTTGGCTTTAAATTTGTCGTCCTCCGATAAAGATCGCAATTGAGGAACTAATGACAACTTAAAATGAGTGTCCTCATCGGGGTCTTGTTGAAGGGCATTTACTATTTTTTCTTCAATAGTCGTGGTGTCTTTGTGTTGGACTTTTCGTTTTCGGTTTGTAGAGGTTGACGGCCTAGCAGAAGCAGAGAGCTTCAACAACTTCCAAATCGGGATTTTTCGGTTCTGCTGATTCTTGTTTTGGTAGATACCCTCAGAAATAGTAGTTTTTCGAAATATTCTCCTTCGTTTAGGTGCTGCTTGTCCATCTTTTTGAACTTTTAGCTCTCTGCTGAAGCATGATCATAAGTTCAGTAATTCCCGTTGATTGTGCTGACCTAAAACAATGCGGATACATAAACATCATTTATTATTGCTATTGTAAATATATCTTGCAAATATTTGTGAAATCTATAGTGTTTTGGCGTATGGTGAATCACTAACACTAATCCTCCTTTTTCAGGTACTTAGCAGCAGGCTGCAGTTTTAAGGCATTCATTTCAATGTTTGATAGCACCTTTTACTATACGTGGCATTGTAGGCTGTACATGTGATGAAATATGGAACAAGTTACAACCACTATTTATGCCTCAAAAAACTACTGAAAATTGGATACGTGTTGCTGACGAATTTTACAGCTGTACACAATTTCGAAACGTCATCGGCGCTGTGGATAGTAAACACGTACGAATTATTTGCCCAGCTGCTTCTGGATCTTCCTTCTATAATTATAAAAAGTTTTTTTTCATGCGTCCTTATGGCTTGGACTGATGCTGATTATAAATTTATATTTATTGATGTTGCTTATGGAAGTTCCAACGAGTCACAAGTTTTTAAGGATTATTTGACGCAAAAGACTTCAAAGAAATCAGGTGAATATATCCAAGGGAGGACAGTTACCTAATGATGAATCTGGGAGAACCATGCCTTTTTACGTCGTAGGTGATGAAGCGTCTGGTTTATCAGAACACATTTTGCGCCATTATGCAAAGAGGAATTTGATATATCAAAAAGACTTTCAACTACAGGCATACACGGGCTCGGCGATTAGTCGAATGCATGTTTGGGATATTAACAAATAAATGGCGTACATTTCATCGTCCTCCAGACCTAAAAATTGAATTTAGCGTCTGCATCATCAAAATGTGCTGCATGTTGCACAACTACGTTAGCATTAAAGACGGAGTTTATTTTACAGATATCCTTTATGAACATTCACTTGAACACGTAATAAACAGTGAAACATAGAGAACAACATTGATAAACGGGACAAATGTGCGATAGTATTTGACATCCTATTTTGTTTCGCTACAAGATTCAATCCCTCGACAATACATCAGTTGAAAGTTGAAAGCAGCGAACGAATTAAAATTCTGTAATTTTTATTTCATTTGTAAAATAAAATATGAAGTTTAAAATACATAAATATGTACTACTTACCGCATTGTATTTTATTTTCGACAGACAGTTCTCCCCAGTTAGGAATTCCATACATATTTCCTGCCATAACTTATTTTGAAGGTTCACACCTGCGTACTCAGGTTCTTCATATACTAGCCTTGGAAAGAATTCATTTATAAGCGCCGGTCCCATACATATAGCGAATAATGTTGTCGTTTATGTGTAAGCACGCCATCCTCACTCTTCAGTTTCCCCACACATACCAAATGCTAGACAGTGAGTCAGTCGCCTGTCGTACGTGGTTGAGTTATGAGCTCGGGTCCATTATTTCAGGAAATAATCTATCGTATTTGATTTTCATGATATTCATGAAATTTAATCGCTGATTATTTTCAAATAAATACTTTATTGTAATATTCAATCACAAAAAAAGATAAATTCCAAAAATAAATAGAACCGCTCATTATAAAATAACTAGATTACATTTTTTCGTTTCCAAATATTCAATATATTCAATGGTCAAATAATAGAACGTGCATAACAAAAACATACATTTTTAAGTGCATGCACTTAGCAATCATTTGCAGTGCTGCGAGTAACGTAGAATCATTTAACGACTTCCTAGAAAGAACATAATTCAAAAAACTATTCCACAATATAACTGTGAGATACAAACAAAGCAAATTAAAAATAACAAAGGAGCAAAAGATCGAGAAAGGCAGCGATACTCAACTAAAGAAATAAACTAGGGATATAACGCATCGCTTGACTAGAGCTTACTGCGATGCTCTCATGGTTGCGGTTAGATTATTACTGATACTGATTATGCCTGTCGCGCAACTCCCCCCTTATACTTTTATAGCCAGCAAATTTTGCAACAGAGCCCGTGTATTTTAGCGGCTCACTTTATTACGGAACTTTCTAACACGGTATAGCGCCAGACGTGCTTCAACTTGTTCAATAAACTTTTCCATATCATTAATAACTAGCAGCTCCATCGAAGGCTGGCGAGGCATTATTAATATTCCAAAACAAATTTTGAAATAAAATTAAAAATTTCGCCGGCGATGATCAATTAAACAGTTGACCGTGTGCGCGTTTCAATATGCGTCTGTGGTATATTAGCAATTGTTCGATAATAGTCCGATTTTTGAATCAAAGGTGCTCGTCATCTGCTTTTGACTAAATAATTGAGTTGTTCTGTAGTTCTGCTGCGTATGCACCTACATTTAACTTAACATTCATATTTATAAACTATCGCTCGACTAAAAATCGATTGTGTGCGCTCGCCCTAAGAACACAGGGGTGCTTCTAACTAGTACAACTTGTAACTAACAGTGGGACTTGTATTATTTATGAGCACATACAATGTATTTCTTGGTTATATTATTCATTACAGTGATTAGCTTTGGGCAGACATCTTATTGACTAACGTAGGTATATGTGGTGTAACAGACGTCATCGTTTCTTTTCGAAGATATCAGAGTCAATCCGATGGATCGGGTTGCATAAAAAGTTACTAACTGAGATGTTCAGTGGAGTCCCATGTTATTACTGTATTGCAATGCTCTAATCATTAACTCCGATCCATCCTCCAACCCCAATAATATCGTCAGGAATATTTTTTAAAACATATTAGGAAAAATTGTACCCTGCTTTTGCGTATTTCGATTAAATGATGTCAATCTATCACAAAACATTTAGGCATAGAGAACTTGCACATCCTATCTTGCATTTGCAATAATTTCACAAATTAAATATCACTCTGTAACAAGTCGTCAAGTCCTATAGGAAGTCACACTTTTCGGTTGTCTATACTTTCTAAGGTCACAGAGTTAGGCTTTGGAACGCAAACTCCTATGAGATATTATAATCAGTAATATGGTATTTGTAGTAGGTAAGAATTAGGAATACATACTTGGCTAAGTGTTTTATTTGCCAAGAAAATTCAAGTGTTACAGTACACAAATTTTATTTCAATTAGAAGGTTAATTCAAGTTTTGGTCATTCAAAAGTACGCGGGATTTCAGTGCATGACGTTACTATAGAGAGTTCGCGTAACGTCAAAGTTTGAGGTTCGTCTTTCTTCTATTTAATTTTCGTAAGACGTTAGTACTTGCTGTTTATTTTACTATAAACTGGAGAAATGGGAGTCTGGTGGACATTCCTGGATCTACCGACAGTAAAAATTAATTTAAGTTAGAAAACAATTTCTCTTGTTATAACATTACAGTATATAGAGTCTAGCCGTAAGTTTTGTCAGTACCTTGTACCAAAGTCAAAGTACATACTGTGATATAAGCTTTAAAAAGATATATAGTTTATTCAAACTTCATCCAATGATATTCCTCCTGTGTTCTAACAATTTTAGACTTGCATACTTTTTCACAAGTGTTTTGTTCGAGAAGATTTCACAATCTGTAGTCAAGCAGATTCAGATCTGGATTTCCTGGTGGACTGTCCTCCGGTATTATAAACGATGGAGCATGGTTTCGGAGTTGTTATTATGTACCCTTAGCTTTGTGAGCTGGCGCGTATTCTTGCTGGTTTCCCTGTATATTTTTATGGAATGGCGTATAAAAAGTTCGTCAATGTCGATGACTTTGGAAAGATAAAAATGTCGGGATTATATTTTTCACCTTTGATGTAATTAATTACACTATAATTTTTCCACTCTAGAGCGAACAGAAGACTATTGAAGAAAATTTTATATGGTGTACTTTGTCCAAAGAAATAAACCAGCTTTGTTACATCATCTTCTGGGCGAAAAAGGTGAAGCGCAGATAATTATCTCTCAATATGCGAATGATGAAAGGTGTATCGGATCCACCAGAAAAGCTATTGCTGGGTGGTGCTCGAACTCTCCACTCCTGGCACGTCACCGTAAGAAACAGACCGTCCTATTACAGGACCACCGGGCTGTTTACAAAGTCGTTGTTAAAGAGATTCTCGTTGCTGATATTTTAGCTTTCGACTACAAACTTTCATAACGACCAGATAGGTTGTATCAAACGTAGTTTGGTATTCACCTCGACTCAAGGTACACGGGTTTCTTTAGCGTACAGTCATTTATTGTCTTACTTCCTTCGATGAATTAAAGATTTGAACAAGGATTGTAGAAGACGAGAATCAGGAAGGGGACCAAGCACACGATGCGGACGACTAGTGTCTACATGCAGTGAAGAACAGGTGGCTTGAGTGGATAAACTAGTTCGCAAGAATCAACAGTATGAATACACTGATATTTTCGAAAGGCTTCCACACTTACTATTATAACATATTTTATTATAATTATAAAATATTAAATATATAAATTATATTGAAAGCAACCTCACTTTAAAACTCATGATGATGAATAGCGTGATTTTGGAAATGTTACACATATATAGTAAGTATAGTAGGCAATTTAAAAGTAATGTTAGTTACAAAAATTACAATTTCTATTTCTTACGAATAAAATAAATTAATGGATCTAGTATGACTTGCACTTTAATTCCACTTAATACTTAAATCCTACGGCAGTGATGTATGATACTTATGGTTTCATAAAATATGGCTTATTTTAACATTCGCAGTTAATCTATTATTCTACGTAGACGTGTTATCCTCTCTACCTAACAATAATTTTGTTTGGGGTGCTATTATTCGTATAATAACGCTTCAGTGGGAACGTACAGTTATAGTGCACTTCCGCTTTTGTTCCCGCATACACAAAAGGCGGTTAATAATCTATCCGACATAGAGAATTGCTAAATTGTGTTATAGTTCTGTGTTCGTGCCTATGTTAAAATAGCGTCGTTATCCATCAAATTCTCATAAGGGAATGTGTTTTTGATGATGATCTCTCGGTAATAAATTGTGTAATGATACTGTTAGATAGGGATTTACTGCGTTCTCATTCATAAGGCCTGTCGAGATATCTCGATATCAACAAGATATTTAAAACATCAGCGCTATTGACTGAACATTTTAAAGAAGGAAATAGTGTGATTGAGGGGTACGAACACATCATTAACATCCTGATTTAAGCTGTGATGCAGATGAACGTTTCTGCTCCAGTTAATAGAGGTAAGTTGGGTAAATCGTACCGGTTTGTAAAAATTCCTGTGGAAATCATATAAACACATCGATGTATTAAAACGTAAACACGTAGTGGTATCATAAATTTATTTTTCTATTACGCAAATACTGAAAGCTGTAAAAATAACGATTGCTTATATGAAAGCTTCTTTCTTTTGCGACACTATTAATTTATCAGACTGTTTTTGTAAATTCGGCCACTACGTAAGTTAGACCAGCTAGGAGCATTTATGTCGCTGCTTTATGTCTGTATGTGAGGGATGTTTTGCCATGTAGTTACACTAGTACTTACAAAGAGCTTGTAGTAACATAAGCATTTGTTTACATTGTCGAGTGAAGCCAACATAAAACCAAAATATATACATTTAATCCTCCAAGAATGGGGGCAAAAAGGTTGAACTTTGTTGTTTGTAATCGTAACTCGGCTAGTAGTTCCGATTATTTATCGCTTAACTCTGATATCGCATTTTATGGTGTCGAAAACCGTCTTTTTTGGGAATTGAGTACACGTCCAGCGCACTGCTCGGTTCTGGACTACTCGGGCACTCGGGTATTCGGTTCTAGGATCGAATACGGGAACAGTAGCATCAATATATTAATTATACACATCGGGAAAATGTGAAATTAGCTATATCTATATATGTGCGGTGAAAGAGCGAGGAGGGGATTCCATTGATTCGATGCGGGTTGCGTTAGTACGCCTCTAACAACGTTGGCATGTAGACCTACTGTGCGGAAGAACGCACGTAATAATTTGAAGTCATGGTCGCGCTTTTTCGTATAGCTAGACATTTTCTTTCTTTATGTATATATATATATTAATGCTAGGACTGTCGAAAACTGTTTTTTTACAGAAACCGGGTATCCGTCCAGCGCATTACTCTGTGCTGGGTTACCTGGGTACCCGATTCTATAACCGGATATCCGGGTACTCGAAATCGGATACCCGGAACCGGATACTCCGAATCGAGTGCCCGGAACCGGATACCCGAAGAAGTCAGAACCGATGCTAAAAATTTCGAGTACCCGGGTACCCGGTTTCGGGCAATAGCCCTACATTTGAACCTATTAAGATGATAAAAATGTGCAATGTATGTAAAAATTACTGTATTATAAAAGAGCAACGTAGTTTTCATTTGTTTGACTTTATTTTCATTAAATTATTGTCATGTTACTAGCCGATATTCAGACGCAGACATGTATTCGGTAATTTTTAAGAACAGTGATTTCTATAGGAATTGGACCAGTACTCATGCCCTATTGGCATCATATCACGACTTCGCATTTCCATATTCCATGAAATAAAGATATTAACGATAACTGCGTCTGTCACACGCTCCAGTTTTGTTTAAAATCGAGAACACCAGAAATAATCATTATTCAAAATTAAAAATAATTAATTCATTAGTCATTACTTACTATTAATTCCTAAAAGGTTTTACTGGTTGTTGTATCTATAAAACTATTTAAAATTAAAAGAGCTGGCGGTTTACTGAACATGGGAATCACAGTATTTTTCTTGGTTTCTTTGGGTACGACGGATTAACTTCAACTGCCCAAATAAATATTGCACGTACCTGATCAAATTCACATTGTATGTAACACATGGGCTGAAAAGTCCCGGGCCTAACACATAGATGGCGCTAGTTTTATTGCATGCACCTGTTTTGCAGTTAGTACTAACCTTAAAAAGACAGCTGTTAAAATTTCATGATATTCTATTTATTAGTTTGTGAGTTATTGTGCTAAGAGTGACGGTACTTTTGTTATTTCCAAAACAATGGATCAAAAACAATTTCGTGTTTTAATTTTACACTGCTTCTTGATGGGAAAAAATACCGTTCAAGCGAAGCAATAGCTTGAAAAGTGTTATGGGGACTCCGCTCCATCAGAAACAACAATAAAACGTTGGTTTGCTGACTTCAAACGTGGTCGTAGAGACACCGATGATGCAGAACGCAGTGGAGGTCCAAATGAGGCGGTAACACCAGAAAACATCAAAAAAATCCACAAAATCGTTTTGAATGATCGAAAAGTGAAGTTGCGTGAGTTAGCTGACATCGTAAAGATATCAAAAGAACGTGTTGGCTTTATATTGCATGAGCATTTGACTATGAGAAAGCTCTGTTCAAAATGGGTGCCGCGTTTGCTCACTGTTGACCAAAAACAAGAACGTGTTGATGCTTTTGAGCAGTGTTTGGCCATGTTTAAACGTAACAAACCGGAATTTTTGCGTCGATATGTGACAACGGATGAAACATGGATCCATCACTTCACTCCGAAATTAAAACGATCGTCATCTGAGTGGGCAGCAACTGGTGAACCTCGTCCAAAGCGCCCGAAAGCACAACAATCGGCTGGAAAGGTTATGGCCTCGGTATTTTGGGATGTGCGTGGTGTAATATTCATCGACTATCTTGAGAAGGAAATACCATCAACAGTGAATATTATATAGCGTTACTGGAGCGTCTGAAGGCCGAAATTGCAAAGCAACGTCCGCATATGGCGAAGAAAAAATTTTGTTTCATCAAGACAACGCACCGTGTCACAAGTCAATCAAAACAATGGCAAAACTACATGAATTGAACGTCGAATTGCTCCCACATCCACCGTATTCGCCAGATTTGGCTCCCAGCGACTACTGGCTGTTCGCAGACATAAAAAAAATGCTCGCCGGTAAGAAATTTCGCTCGAATGAAGATGTTATCGCTGAAACTGAGGCATATTTTGAGGCAAAAGATAAATCGTTTTACAAAAGTGGTATTGAAATGTTAGAGCGGCGCTGGAATGATTGCGTTGTTCTTGATGGAAATTACGTTGATGAATAAAGCTAATTTTGAACAAAAAAAAACGTGTTTTCTTTGTCAGGCCCGGGACTTTTCAGCCCATGTGTTATGTACATTCTTTCTTGTATGTTGAAAATGATATTGCGGTTTATTGCTGCACAGTATCGGAAGAAAAGTCCAAATAAACATTTTCCCTAAAATTCATATTATTTAGATATAAATGGGAAGTTTTACAAAATAAGTGAATTTGTTTATTCTTATTTTTTATCTAATATAAGAGAATATTTTTTAAATATGACAAAGACGTAGAAGTTGGACACAGAAAAATATGCGGTGAATCCTGTGGTACTGAACTACAATATGTACCGCACCCTAACATTGCAGTAAATTTCATTAAATATGTGTCAATACGCATAAATGAAATCGTTTTATTTATGTATCTCTTTATGTGTAACAATAACTGCACTACATTTGTTATAATTAAACAAAAACTTACAACAAGGGCTTATGTATTTTTAAAGCTGCAAAAAAAGTAAGCAACAGAACACTTTAACATTCTATTATTAATCTCTAAAGCTACCGACGTGAGTGCTGCAACATTAACGGCACCGACGGTAAGCCACTACGTATAATTTATATAAAGTGTAATATTTACCCAGTTAGAATCAAAAATCCGTCAGAACGAAGAAAACAGCGTCAGTCACAAATGGCAACAGATCACTGAATCGCTTACACACATATATGTTAAAGCTGGCTAGACAACATATCGACTGTTTGCGATTTCCCCGAATATAATACCACTGCTGTAGCACTCACTGGTGGCGACTTTATTATCTCTCTGTAATGATAATCATCTATTACCCAATTAATATTCCCGATAAAATTAAATGAATACTGTGATTTGTAAGTACAATATCCTTCTTTCAATGTAGGTACCGCGGCGTTCAATTTCATTTACGTGTCGCCGGAAGACGAATCTACCGATACTGCATAAATGTTATACTTTAGCTTAAGAAATATTACAATATGCAGTAATAAAGGTTTTGGTAAGCTGTTTTTGTTGTTATGCAAAGTTGGCTTGGAAACAGTGCCAAATTGTCTCCTGTGACGCTAAGTTCAAAGAGCTCGTTGCTAGGTAACGTAATAATAATTAACTGTAAAATATCACTATTCTCTTTGCGGGTTGGAACCGCGTCGTTGTCGTAGCTTTAGCCGGCGTTTCGTCCACACTCATATATGACATATTCAGGGCTGTAACTGCACACTGACTGGAGACTTATTCATTCCGGAGAGGTTCATATAGGGCTTGTCTTGAGTCAATGAAGCGGAAATGTTGTGTCGATGAAGCGCGAATGTTATGCGTTAATGAAGCCGAAATGTTATGCCTCGATGAAACCGGAATGTTATGCGTTAATGAAGCGGAAACGTTATGCATCAAAGAAGCGGAATTGTTATGCATCCATGAAGGGTGGCTAAAGATACCTGTCCATGGGGCCAGATGACAAGGGTATCGTCAACGTACCTGTACCAACAATTTGGCTTAAGGTCGTAAGATGATAGGGCTTGTTGTTCGAACGCTTCCATAAAGATGTTGGCAACGACAGGAGACAGAGGAGATCCCATAGCTGCGCCTTAGACTTGCTCGTAGTATTTACCCCGAAACTGAAGATAGGTGGAAGAAAGACAAGCTTCAACCAAGTCAACCGAATCATCTGGTTGGTCATTGGAGATGAGGAACTCTCTAATAATGGATACTGTATCCGGCATGGGAACCTTGGTGAAATAAGGATTCAACATCAAAGTTGACAAGTAAATTGCCAGGATTTACCGTCAACTCTTTCAGTCGTTGGACGAAATGTTGGGAATTTTAAAGATTCGCTGTGCTCAGCGAAAGGTTTTAGAAGGTTAGAAAGATACTTCGATAATTTGTAGGTAGGGCCATTGATAGTGTTGACAATAGGACGTTGGGTTTGTGAGTTTTAGGGAAACCGTATAACTTAGGGATTGAAGAATCACTAGGGAGAAGTGACCTCTGAATATCGGTAGGGATAGATTTACATACATTTTGATGGAATTAATGATGGAACTCGGGAAGTAGGATCGTGTTTAAGGAGTTGATAGGTGCCGTCTTGTAGTAAGGAATGAACTTCTTGCTCATACTCTTCGCTGTGCAGGATCACCGTAGCATTTCCCTTATCAGCTCTTAGTACAGCAATTTTAGGGTCAGATTTCAGGTTTCTTAAGGCCCGGGTTTTTGACTTACGAAGGATTGATTTTAGAGGTTTGGCACGAGCGAGGATTTTGGGTGTTTCAAAGTGATTGGGATCAGCGGTTTCAGATGGAAGACCGACAAGAGCAGACTCTATGCCAATAATAATGTCTTTGGTAGGAATAAGTTTAGGCGTAGGGGCAAAGTTGGGACATTTGGAGAGTACAGCAACCTCATCAAAAGATAAAGGTCAACTAGAATGGTTTATGACAGTGTGTGACATGACTCTAGAGTTCTGGAATGGTCTAGGCTTAAGGGAATCGAATTTTTGGGTTTGTCGTGCTGTAGTAAGTGAATGGGTTTTTTCGGCTTGATGATAAGTGATGCGATCTAGGACATTCCAATCAGATGGGAATAAGATGAATGATAGCTCTAAGTGTAAGTGAAAAAGTTTGATAGAAACGGAGTTCAGATCACGTCTAGTTTGCTTAATTCGTTCCCACCAATGCAAAATTTGTGCGACGGAAAATCTGGTTAACAGAAGGAGAAGCAATATGATGTTTGATAACAAGAAATTAGGAATAACATGATTATCTCTGCATCTAAGTAAAAAGGATGTCTTACCAGTCTTTGCCGTAGTTTCTTGGTTTTTAGTACATTTATTTTATTTGTCAGGTCTTCCGATTCGGCTACATATGTTTTCTCTCCAATTTTCTCTGCTTTCCTTAATTTAATGGGCACCTGCACATATTTTGCTATAAAATCTTCCAACCTTTCTTTCAAGACTCTACTATTCAGTTAGTATCTAAGGGTAGTCCTTTGGTCACCAAGTTATTTCTTCTATTTCCTCTTTCCAATTGTTCGATTCTATTATTTGCCTCTTTTAATTCCACACCAGAGTTTCTCGTTATTACGTTTCAGCTCTCTGATGATCTCGAGGGTTTCTTCCTGCTCCTTTCATAAAGAATTAATTTCGCTCATTAGCTCATCGCTTCTACGCATTAATTGTTTCATCATATCAAGCATTCCATCTTCATTCATATTTTTTTCTCTTCCTACCATCATCACTGTCACTCTCCAAATACTCAGCTGCGTCATCCTGCACCTTCCTATAAACTTCGCCACTGGCCATCATTTCCGTGTGTCAAGCCACATCGCACGAGACGACGTTTTTATCATTTCTACCTTTAATATGAATATTTTCTTAACTTAAAACTAAATGAAAAACTTGGAAGAAAACATTTTTCTGTCCTGGATTTTCTTGATTTTCTAACCCTAACAATATATTTATTTCATCCAAACAAAATTTCAAGAAAAATTACTTTCTTATGTTATACATTTTTATGGTCTTGAAATAAAAATATTTTCTTGAATAGAGACTGATTTTTGTAAAAAAAAATTGTTTTCTTGATGCAAGAAACCATTTCTCTGCATGTGAATGATTCGTTGTCGAATATCTTGGATCTCTACAAATTAAAAGATGTATATTGCTTAGATAGATTATGTGATAGTGATGCGATTGTCAATTATTCGTAATTGTATTTTCCACAATCACGTTATTTCTAAATTTGAGAACGAAATTTTAAAACTTGGATTGTATTGTGTGTGCACTATAGTTATCCTCTCGTGAATTTTTCCATTCCAGTTGCCTCCTTTCTTTTGTCCACGTATACGCATACAAGTTCAAGAACTTTACGACAGTTATGCAAATGGCCGTTTGACATCGATTTCTATCACACCACCTCCGCCGTTGCCATCGCCATCGTTTGGAATCCCCATAGAGATTTTTCTCTCGCGTTGTCGATGTCGGGCGACACGACGACGGTCACGAGGCGTCGCTCTGGCCATCATTCTCCCATTCAGAGTTACTGCCGGTAGATACGGAGACTAAATCATCGACACCCAGGGTATAAAATCGAACGTCGCATAAAAGGAGCCAGATCAACTATCGGAATTTAATGATTTCCCAAATGGTGTGCGGCGACTAACTTGCGATTTCGTTTTTCCGCTTTGAAGATGTAGAGATTAAAATTTGAATGCAATTTATAGATTCGCGAGTGAAAGGTTACGATGGTATATAAACCTTGTTCATTGTTCATATGTATAGCTGTAAAGGTGGTAATCAATAATATGTATATGATGTGTTATTGATTATATTTTGATAGGACGTGAGGAAGAGCGCTATACAAGCTCCAACTTTAATTTCACAAAAAATGTAAAGTTAATTATATGTAGGTATGTACGCATTTTGTTAATCGTTGTTCACTCTCCACGTTTTTGTGAAATTGAGGTTCTCATTTTTTTCATTACTACAATTTTCACAAGTGCTGTGCACAAATTCCATTGCGGTCAAAATATGAAAAAGGAATGAAATTAATAATTAAATCATTAACATAATTTTGTGGTAATTTAAAATTACACCAGGTATCCACATTATGTAATATTTTCAAACCGTCTGTCATCTGCTGCTAATTTTGCTGCACGTTTACCAATACATCAGGTGTTATTAACGCTACACGAATAATGATTTTCAGTAGTAATTTGCCCATATCGGTTGTTCTACCTGAACAGTGTAAATCTAGTTTTTGTGAACGGCCATAAAACGGAATCGTTCGCGGGATCTAGGTGGCCATCATATTTCACTATGCTTGCTCGATACTCTGTCGGCGCATGTAGATATTGATGCATTGTTGTTGAGTTATGTGCAGGACATCTGTCCTGTTATCTGCGTGAACTCTAAAGCGATTTATAAATACTTAAGCGTCTGTGGCATATTGGAATACTTAAGCAAGAATAAATCTACAGGATGTTTCAAAACTCAACTGGAAAGTTGTCAGAATATAATTTATATTAAAAATGAGAACTCATGCCCAGTCGATGCCTCCAGTAATTAGCGAAAGCTGTTGGGGAATGCGATGGTATGAATTGTTATTGTTAAATGGCGAATGCAAACGCAATTTGAATTAATGTAGTAGAAGTAAAACACTGTGCTGTACATCCTTGTCAGTACATATTGCATCTTGTTTTGGAAGTGCATTGCGTATGTAAAGTACAGGCATTGCTCTACCTGCTTCACAAGC
Organism: Dynastes tityus; assembly: GCA_029618875.2. NCBI lineage: Eukaryota > Metazoa > Arthropoda > Insecta > Coleoptera > Scarabaeidae > Dynastes > Dynastes tityus. The sequence goes on from JAROYD020000002.1 coordinate 54,010,388, forward strand.
GTTAGTTACTAGTTGCGCTTATGATACACCTGGAGTTTTGTAGATGACTCCACAAATACTGTTACGTTCTCCTGGCCTGAAGAACAATGCCGCTAGTCGTCTGCTTCGGTGTATCTTTCTTGCGAAGAGGGAGAACCGATTGCTTTGCTTAGATGTATAAAATACTTGCTTATTTATTCGATACCTCACTACTCAGAAATGAAACACGGTACGTATGTATAAAAGGATTTACTAAAACAGTTCCCCTTATTATTATATAAAAAACAAAAAAAAAATGCGAGGGTTCCCTCTTATAAAATACATAAAAAAAATATTATAATAATAATATATATTATAATACGGTTTCCTTACTTACTACTATACTGAGTATATATTAAATCGCAACGTTTGCATCTGTGTCTTAAATTCGCAACGTATATTTGTATGTATAATTTTAAACGCACCTAGTACGAATGCGAGGCATTTTGTTACCTTGTGTCTTCAGTATCGCAACGCTTATTTGTATACTAATTCGCAACGTTTATATGCATTATGCATTATTAGGGCCACCACCAAAACCCTGATGGAGTTCGAACGTCTGGTCGCGGAGACAGTAGCAGAGTACAGCCATAGAAGACTACCCAGTTAGAATCTATACGCTATGTGCCTTATATGTATGCTTCGTCTCGCTACTGTCTTCCTATAGTAGCGGAGATTCCAAAGATCAAACACCGTGCGGGTCAGAGCACTGCACTGTGCACAGGCAAAGGAGCTCTGGATGGCAATCGTGACACTTCGTTCTCCGACGAAGTTCCGACACGTATACGTGCGTTGTGCTTGCTCTTTCGGCGGGTATTGTCTGTTTGATGCTCAATTGCAGCGGTCGTCTGTTTAGAGTGCGTTTTATTTCGAGGTTTGCAATATAATAGCGTACCAAAGTTGCGATTATTTTAATTAATACAGTTTTACATCAATTTTCACCTTGGGCGCGGGTGATTTTGTTATATTTATGTATGTTAAATGAATTTAAATTAGTTTTTGTGTTAAATACGCACACATACAATGTTTTAAATGTATACAAATTCAATATATACAAGTTTATAAGAAATAAAGCAAACGAAATGGTGAATATACAAATAAGGCAAATGAAACATTAAATTTACAAAATAAAACAATAAATGATTGATTTACAAAATAGTATAAATACAGTAACGAATTTGTTAGCGTAAAAAACATGTTAAGAAGCCTTAACAAATACAAATTCAATGGATTCAGATCCGATGAGCGAATTGGTCAGTATGTTGGACCATTTGTTTCTATCCGATTACGAAGGAACGTGATCGAACTATTGATTGAAATGCGTACACTGAAAAACTGACATGGTTGAAATAACTAAACTGATTTTGTTAAAGGAAATTTGCTTGGGGCAACTATTTATTTTGTTAATCTAACTATATTTTGTTTGAATAAACATGATATTTGTTTGAAACGACATATTTGTTTGCCCGTATTCAAACGATTCAATGTCGTACTTAAACCGGTTCCCCCGCCTAAACAGAAGATTTGCTTTGAACATTAAAATTCCTATATTAGTCAAAGTGTTTGAGAATATTCGCTAGTTAAACGAGTAGGTACCATGAAAAGATCTATGTGATGCTCATGTAATTCGAATGACTTTCTCAGCCCATACATGTAAGAGTTCTTCCTTCATAAATAAGACTTCATCAGTAAGAAGTATGGTAGTCGGGAATTGGTTATTTCGACCTGTTTTGTTTAAAAACCGTCTACAGAACTGAGCACATGCAACAAATGCAATTAGCAACATCATACGCTATGTACCGTTATGTTATGTTCAACGATGTATTTACGACGACAACAACTTCTCTCGGTTGTCACTTCGGTACTGACCAAATGTCAGGCTGGCCACTCGTTGGCAACCAAATATCCCTCTTGCGGGGATAATGGGAAATTTCTTCGGTACCATCCCCCCTCAGCCAACCGTCCTTGAGGCGGGGACGGTAGAATTTGATTATAAGTCCAGATAATGACGAGTGTGGGGTATCATGGACAAATCTACTCGTTTATTAAGTTTTCTATTCAATTATTTCTTCCAAATTAATGTAAAAATCGTCTGGAATAAGCAACAGCGTAAATTGCAAAGCGCAACAGATAATATTTCATCAATTAAATCTTTATCTGAAAGGTTTCTATAAATTAGCAGTGGATTTTCTACTTTAGAGCTTGTTGGTGACAATTCGTACCACAGAATCATCAACAAACAACCTCCTGGTTAAGTCACTGCATTCGTTCTCGTATGCTAATATCATTTGATGGAAAGTCATCGAAAAGTTAGTTTCTATTTGGGTAAATTATCAAAATTGGCTGTGAAAGAAAACAATCGCCGGTCTTTCGCGATTTAAAATAAAAGAAAGAGGAACGACGCCCTGAATTTTCATCAATCTTTATTCGGCCTTGGTTGAATCAAAGTTTGTCTTCAATCCAATCCAAAGATAAGTGTTCGTTGTGTATTCAAAGTCATTATCAGAGAAGTAAATAGGGTTAAAGATCCAGAACAGGCAGTTCCTGTGGTGTGTATATAAACAGAGTGTTTATATACATTGGCGTCGTTCGAAAATTTAAAGGTTAGTTAATTTTTTAAATCTTAAAATTCGTTAATTTCATTTTACTAAGTTGCAAATTCATTCAAAATTGCCGCAAGGGCATCTAGGGATACCCCTGAACCTACAAAAATCATTTTTTAGAGTTAAATAAAAAAAATTAACAAAAATTTGAGGAAAACTCCCGAGAAAGATATTTCAAATTTGACGCCCAACGTGGGGCCAGCCTGACATTTGGTCAGTACCGAAGTGACAACCGAGAGAAGTTGTTGTCGTCGTAAATACAACGTTGAACATAAAATAACAGTACATACATATTTGCAAGTTCCTCGAAAGAATATATTTTGCAAAAAGAGAGAAAAGCTTCTCATAAACTACGTAACGGTAGTACAGGGCTGTAGTAATTGATATTTGACTTGCTAAGAGTGTTTTGTAGCCAATTCAATTATGCTTTTACAACAATTGTAAGGTTTGTTAAATGGCTTCCGTGCTTGGGTCATTGCATTCTCCAACCAACACTTGACACCAATGCAACAGTCGACGAGGGTAATTTGAAAAGTTTCCAGCCTAAAACAGAAACAGTATTTTTTTGTCAAATTCAGTTCTATTTTTCAACATAGTCTTCTTGTAAGTCTACACACTTTTCTCAGCGATGCTCCTATCTCTTTAATTCGTGAATTTTTACCATGACAATCACTGAAGTGTAAGATGGTGCGTTGTTTTGGTGGAACAAAACCTTCCTTTTCTTCAAGTGCTGCCGTTTTTGCTCAATTTCTGCCTATAGCTTGTCAAGGAATCCTGCATAGTGTGCCTCCGTTATTGTTTTTCCTTTTTCAAGATAGTCGATTAATACAACTCCATGACTATCCTAAGAAATAGTCGCCGTAACTTTCCCGGCCGATGTAATAATCTTCGCCTCATTCGGAGCCGATTCACCTTTCGCAGTCCACTGTTTTGACCGTGCCTCGGTTTCAAGAGTGTACTTTCATCTACAATTATTAAACTACTTCAATAAGGCGTTGGAATGTTCATTCGAATGCGTTGTTGGTCCTGAGTGCGCAAACGCTTCTGTCAATATATGACAAAGACGTTCTTTCGAGGTGCCCACAGGCTCTGCTATCTTTCCAATCTTAATTCGATGGACGTCTAGCACCATTTGATGAACTTCGATGTTATCGGTAGCGGTTGCAGTTTTTAACCGTCCCGAACATCGTCAACCACGCTGGTACGACCACGTTTAAATTCATCTGCCCAAAATTTCACTGTGGAAAATGATGGTGCAGAGTCCCCGTAAACAGTGTCCATCTCGGTTTTACTTTACGTAAGCGAATTGCCTGTCAAATGCAATAATTAGTGATTCGATTTTTTCCATTTTTACAGAAGCATTAACATCAACTGACACAAACGACCGTTAAGCAACAACTGAGCGTTCAACATGGCTGAAATTTTCAAAAGTATCTTTCAACGCATAATGCGTAATTATATTGCTAGAATACTTTTAACGAGTAATGCCATCTTCATGTTGAGGTTTAAAACTTTTCAGATTACCCTCGTAGAGAAGGTTTCATGCAACTTGTGGGTGAAACAACCAGTGCAATTTTTATGCTGTTCCAGCTCAGAAACCAATCTACATTGCATAACGGTCGCGGAAACCTATAACAACGTTTAATTGTAAATCCAGCTTGAATCGTGTATAGAATGCGCAACTCTTATCTTAAAATTTTCCTACTTGTTATAGTATAAAACAATAGCAATAATTTCTGCATAGAGCATAAAAATGTCTTCTATTACCTACCAATTACAAATGGATATTTGCTTTTGCAGGGTAGGTTTTTGAGGGAGCCCGCAAGCTCTGATAAAAAAATATGATTACTCTGCAATGTTTTTTTCTAAATTTTTTCTTTTTAAAGAGAAATCCTTATGTAGTAGCTAACACATTTAATCATTTCTTTGTTGCCTCCTTTAGTTCTGTTGCGTCCGAGATACCTTCTGTGGATTTGGCTTCTAGAGTAAAGCCAAATCATAATTCAATATTTCTCTTTCCTTTTTCCACTGCTGAAGTGGGTGGCATAATCAGTAGGTTAAAGAATAAACACTCTGCGGATACTGACGAGCTTCCTGCGACTATCATTAAAGAATTTAAGGAATACTTTGCCGAAATTCTTACCTACTTGATCAATATCTCTCTCAATGCGGGTATTTTTCCGGATGTCTTAAAAACTGCGGTTGTGACTCCGATCCTTAAGAAGGCTGATTCTAGAGATATGTTGAATTACAGACCGATTGCCTTAACATCAACCATTTCCAAAGTTCTAGAGTATTGTATGTCCGATAGGTTAAATTCCTTTTTAAACAAATTTGATATCATTACGCAGTATCAACATGGTTTCCGTAAAGGTAAATCTGCTTCTACAGCTCTTGTTAATTTTTATAACCATGTTCTACAGCACATTGAGGAGAGAATTACCCCTGTGGCTAGCTTTTGTGATCTCAAAAAAGCTTTTGATTGCGTCCAATACAACAAATTATTTATAGGACCGATTTCAATATGTTGCTGTAAGGAGTCTTAACTCTAGGGGTGATATAGTAAAGGTTCAGTCCCACTTATTACTAGTACGCGTGGAAGTACCTCAAGGTTCTATCTTGGGCCCAGTTTTGTTCAGCCTCTACAGTCCCTGGCCATATTACTTGAAACATCTCATAAATCAACCCTTTTACCTGGAAATTCCCATTCTATTATAGTGATATTCTTTTGCTTTGAATCCGATCGTTTATAGGGGGACTAGATTATTGTATCAATAAGTAAAAATACTAGAGAAATGATATTTAGAAGAGTAAAGTACGTATATATAAATATTTCAGTTATCAACTTACATTTAGCGAGTTCACAGTTTAGAGAATGCATCGATATGTTTTAAAATATTTCGTCATAACCGTTGTGGAGTATCATTAAGTGTTTAGTGTTGATATATCGTTATTGCAAAGGTAAAATTGTTATTCTATCTCTCTCTTAATAATCAATTATTTGGAATTTGAAAAAAGTTGAAATATTTGGGGTTTTTTGTAAAAAATGCCGGGGAAAGATTTAACAAGTGAACAAAAAGCCACTATACAAGCTCTTCGACAATCAAACAAACATTCACAACGAGAAATTGCAAAATTACAGAAAGTATCTCCTTCTTCTGTATCGCGTTTAGCTAGAAACTTAAACGAAGGAGCTAGCACATCGACACAAAGACGGGCAAAGTACGGTCGGAAAAGAAAAACTTCGAAGAGATCTGACCGTGAAATTGTTCATCAGGCTTTGAGCAATAGATTTACTACAATTAAAATGATTCAAAAAAATTTACAAGAGAGAGGAATAGAGATTTCGAGCAGAACTGTCAGGCGCCGATTGCGCGAAAATCGCCTAATGGGCCGAAGACCTGTAAAAAAGCCGCGTTTAACAGAAAAAAATGAAATCTGCTCGTCTCAACTTTGCAAGAGAATATCGACATTTCACAGACGAGAATTGGAAAAAGGTGAATAACTTAACAACATGATTTTTACTGAATTAATGTTTGCATTATTTAATAGGTTTTCTTTAGTGACGAGTGCTCGCTCTGTGTGTTAGTGCAGCGAGCACAATTTGTTCGTAGACGACCTGGCGAACGTCTCACAGAGTTCACCGTTCTTCGAACTGTAAAACACCCTCCGCAGGTAATGATTTGGGGAGTGATTAATGGAGACGGACCCAGCCCTTTGTATTTTGTAGGAGGTACAATGCGTCAAGAGCAGTACATAAATGTGTTAAAAAACACGTTATTATCGTATTTTAAGCCAGGACGTCGCATACCGACAGGGCGTAAATTTATGCAAGATAATGCTCCTTGCCATGTGGCAAGGTTAAGAAATTCTTTGAAGACAATCACATACCTCTTTTACGTTGGCCCGGAAATTCACCGGACCTCAATCCCATCGAGAACGTATGGAATCGACTAAAAAGTAAGGTATATGAAAGAGAAAACCCTACAAAGGAAATATTAATGAAGAATATACAGGATATATGGGAGAACGATGAAGATACAAAAGGGACAATCATATCTTGCATTGAAAGTATGCCCCGAAGAATTAAGGGTGTTATTAAAAATCATGAGTTATGGACTAAATACTAATTACTTATCTAATATTTACATATGTTACATATTTTTACAATATGTTTTGTAAATAAAAAATATAATACATGTATAGTTTATATTTTATTATGAAGAAACTACAAAATATTGAGTGTTTCAAGTAATTTGGCCAGGGACTGCACATTAATGATATTGTTTTGTTTTTATCCGATTTCTATTTAACCATATATGCTGATGATATATCCATTCTAGCTGGTAATGATGCTTTTAACACTATTGATAACTTCTTGGGTGTATTGTCTGATTGGTGTGCTAACAACAAGTTGTCTCTTAGCATGGAAAAAACTAAGTACATGGTGTTTCATACTAGGCAAAGACAAATCTCTGCGGCGGCTTTAGCATTCATTGCCGCCGCTCTGGGGGAGAAGGTTTTCAGTGTGACGATGGAGTCCAGGCTTCTCTGGGATGAACACTGTGTTGAGTTGGCTAGTGAAATCTGTCGCAAATGTTACCTTTTCAGATGTTTAAAATCTCAAGTTGCCATTTCTGCTCTTAGAACACTTTACTACAGCGAGGTACAATCTAGACTGCAGTATGGAATTCTCATTTGGGGTTCATCACCAGGGGCAAAGAAGGTTTTCCTCGCCGAAAAAGCTGTTGTGCGTTATATTGTTGGTGCGCATTTCATACAGTCTTGTATGCCTATATTTAGTGAGCTGAATCTATTACCGCTGGCGTGTGTTTATATTCTGGAGACATGTTGTTATGTGTACACAAATTAAAAAAAAATTAAAACCAATGCCGCCTTTCATACTTACCAAACACGAACCTGCGGTGATTTGCAAGCTTCAACTAACACCTTGACCGTTACACGCCTGGGAGTCAATAGGTATTAATATTTATAACAAAATCCTTGCTGATATTAAAAGCAGAGAAACTCTTAGAAACCTCAGATTCCGTTTAAAAGCTTTTCTCTTGACTTAGCTTTATAATTGTATACCTGGATTTACCTGTTTTTTTTTTTGTTGTAGTTTGTTCTGTTTTCTTTTTTTTTTCCTCTTTTGTCACCTTTTCTTTTGACGTTTCTCAATAATGTACATTGTACTTACCTTGTATATTGTTGAAATAAAGTTATTATTATTATTATGAAATCTGATGAACATTTTGTGAATTCCGATAATTGATAAATATTCAGAAAGAATAGCTAATATTGTTGATATCATTGCATGGTTTACTATATCTTAGTAATTAAATTGTAAGTTTATTGTGTATTTCAAATGGGAACTTAAACTGTTTAACCAAATTTTATGATATTCATGTTTAGTTTAGTACGTCTAAGAAAGCAAGGGTCTACGTTGCAATGGGACCGCTTCCTACTTCTGTAAATGTCTTAATTACCGACAAATGTTCGTAACGACCACATTAAGATCCAGTAATTGGAAAAATTAACCGCCTTCTGAACGAGAAAACTGAAGGAAATAATAAAGAAACTACACAGAAGGGCTTTTCGTTCGTTTGAGAAAGTCCGTAACTATTTTGCAGCATATGTTGCGTGCGACCAATTAGACGACATAAATTTTACTGGGTTCGTTTTGAATAATTTTGTTTAAATTTATTACAGTAGTGGTTAAAGGAAAACAGAAGGGAAAGACTAAAACCAGATAAAAATACTTCATTTGTAACACCATCATTGGTATTCTGACACTATTAATTACTTACTCTCATCTACTTCTAATATTCAAAACCTAAAATAAAATGAAAATTCAGTGCAAGCTGTTTATAATGGAACCTCCGTTATAATGAACAATTCACGCCATTTAATTCTATGTGCTTTAAGCTTGTATATGTTACGCTGAACAAGCGAAATTGCTTATTACCTGACACAATTGTGGCAAAATTTTGCCTATTCCGTGACATCGGCAGCGGTAGACGTAAGCAGTAGACGTAAGCAGCAATATTATTGCCCTTGTCGTGTAGTAGGCAATAAATAACGTGCCGAATTCGCGAAATGGAAAAAAACAAACATGCAAGCAATTCAGGTAATGTTGATCTTCTAAAACATTGTTGCAGTGTAAAAGTGAGCTTACAAAATACTAAGTTGGTAATATGTAACAATGACCTTAAATAAGTTACAGTAGCACTAAAGAATACAGCTTTTGTGCGTACATATATTGCTATGCTTCAAAAGATTACACTGGTTAACAAAATTTAAACTTTTTCGTGTCCCGCAAATTAGTATATGTGAACCTTGCAGTATTTTTTTTTGCTAAATTCAAATCGATTTTCAGAAATATTTTATCAGGCAGGGTTTCTAAGTGACAGCGCAATAAATAGTAGAACAACGTGTATAATGTGTTTATTTATATAATAACTGAAAATGTTTCTAAAATGTACACATTTGTATTTGTATATTTCTC